>JAWNLD010000468.1:320000-350000 GCA_035041545.1 Drosophila colorata
ATCAAACGGCTCTAAATCGATAATAAATGTATTTTGCAACGGTTCCTACCTCATTACTTTTCATTGAATTTGTACGTATTTCCCCTTCGGCGTTTTTGGCCATCGATGACATTATATCCTTTTCATTATTGTAAATATTAAAGTTTGAGCAAATATTTGATTTTAAATCAAACTGATCTTCGGCATCCGTTGTAATGCCATCGACGTCAACATCGTCGTTTGGGCTCCCGGAATGAGAATGGCTGGCACTGAGGGATGATATGTCCTCCGGTGAGTTGGGGCAAATGTTGAAGGTATCATTCATTGTTTCAGTATCATCTTCAGTCGTTTCAATATCGACCACTTCGTCGTCATCGTCTTCGTCGGCATTCCGGCAAATGCTAGTATTAATGTATATTGGATTGGATGATATCGTTGATTTGTCCAAATTGTCTGAACTTATCAAGTCCGAAGAGTTCTGATGAGTAGTATTATCTCCCAGCGGTGTTAAGTCCGGCTGCTCGCACTCTGTGCCCAGCTGGATTGAATCCAAGATGGGTGGAAAAGCACTCGCAGCTGAATTGAGTATTGTGCCCGACGGCAATCTGTGTGTCGACGCCGCTGCCGTTATGCTGTTGTGGGTGAACACTGTGGTTGTTCTCGTCGATTGTGTTGGACTTATGTAAACGTTGCTGATGGAGTCGTTGGAGCGCGTTGAGTATAGCGAGGTCGACATAATTGCTGCCGAGGCGACGACGGGCTTAAACGCAGAAGAACTCAGTATCGAGGGTATATTGAAGTCCGAGTGATCGCTGATGGCAACATCGGGCACTTTTCGATTTTTGATAGCGCCATAATTGGCCGAACGCAGCTCGTTCTTTATTACACTTAATGGCTGGTGCTCCACCAGCCGCAGAGCATTCCCGGCTGTGGATAATACACTCATGTCCGGTCTGACCCACGGTATGGGACAGGATCCGTTCATTGTTTCGCCGCCACCCAGTTTTTTGGAATGCGCCTGGTTTTGCTGCTGCCACATCGTATAGTCCACGACGAAGTTCCTCGAAAGTGGCATAATGGACAAGTCGTGCTCGTTGCGCAGCGACTGAAGTGGCGACAACACTGACGACCGGTGCAAATTGAAGGGCACGCCCACGGTGGCAGCCACCGCGGTGACGCCGACAACAGCGGCGGCGGCCGCCACTGTGCTGTAATTGTATTGATGATCCATGGATATCTTGGAGCAAACAGACTCCTCGTGCAGGGTTCTTGTTTTGCTATCAGTCTGACAATTGACTGGTGAATTGCAAGCGTTTTTCTCATTGGCGCCTGCTGACACCAATGTGCCCGAAGAGTTTTGATATCGATTGCTGTTATTGTTATTATTACTATTATTACTATTAACATTACAATTACTATTACTATTGCTATTACTATTATTATTGTAATTATTATTATTATTATTAATATTATTATTATTATTATTATTATTATTATTAGAATTATTAGAATTACTGCTGCTATTATTGTTATGATTATTGCAGCCGACAAGGCGCTTCCTTGTACCGCCATTAAACATAGCTTTCACATCCTCCCATGCATGGATAATCTTTTCGTCCTGCGCATGCCCACTGAGCGTCATATGGCGACGCCAGGAATTGAAATTGGCAGCGTCCGGTTGAATGTATCTATCGTTTGTGGTTATACGATGCGAATGGAATATGAACTTGTTTGGCGAGAAAAACATTCCGCAATAGGTACACTTGATGCATTTGGCACGTGACGAATTGTAACGCGAAGGCAAGAACGACCCACGGCAGCCCCAAGCGCATTTGTGCTGTACACTAAATGCAAAATCGTCAGGTAACCTGGGTGGGGTGTTATCGCCTAAGAAACTCTTGCAAAGCCTCTCAGCTTCCCTGCGCGTGATCATTCCGCATCGTCTCGAGCTCACCGGCATTGCTCCGGCTCTCCTCAGTATTTCCAACTGGACGGGTGTGCATTGCACGCAGGTTATTCCAAGGGCTACGCGTCGATTATGTATTTCATTATAGCTAAACTGTTTTAAAAGCGTATTTGAGATCTGCGCCAGGCACAGCCTCTCTTGTCCCTCGATGTACAATGACACAATCGGTATACCATAAAGCAGAACGGAGCTTACCTAAAAGCAAAGTAGGAAAATATATTTGTTTTACTTAAAAGTCCAATAATAGAATCTGTTGCTAATATTCTTTCATAAAATAAATAAAATATTAATAAATGTATACTTCAATATGCTAAAACAAGTAATTAAAGTAAAAAAAATAATATTTCACGAGTATATACACGAGTATATATTCCAAATTTCAAGTCTATAGCTTCATTGGCGGACGGACAGACGGACAGAAGAACGGACATTACAGAAACCCAATATAAGCTTTTCACTTCGTGAACGAGAATAAAAACCTTTACTCGAGTTAAGATATAGTGACAAAAGCATATTCAAGCGCAAAATGATCAAATTTTGTAAAAGATATTCAATTTAGATATGAAGAAAATATAAATTATAATAGAAAAAGTTGGGTATTCTGGACACCAAAAAAAACAGATGTGCCAAATACACAACTGTTTTTATAATTTCGCTTCAATAATTTTAATTTGTTCCTAAAAAATTACAGCTCCGTATCTCAAATGTCGTAGTATGTACATCTCCTATCTGGAAACTGAAGATTTATTATTTACTGTTTATTGTAATTATATGGGCTTCTCAGTTTTCTTAGAAATTATATTTTAGGTAAAGTTTTTACAACCATTCAGGAAGTGAAACTAGTATATTGGGTTGTCCGTCATGCATGATGCGGGATGAACGCAACGTCTTACAGCCCAATTGAAATTAGAGACTTGAAAAAAATCGAAAATGCCCATGTCTCCATATATTACTACAACATATATAAGCAAATTTTACAAGAAAAATATTCAGGACGACCCCCCTACCGCCCCAATAATCGCAAAAATGAATATAGCTGAAATATACTTCTCACAATTTTAAAGCAAGGGTCACCACATTTGGTATGTAAATTTCTGGAGACTTCCCCCGAAGATTGAGAGCCTGGTATTCAGGTCGTGCCCACTGGAAGGCCCGCAGCCATCCCCGTCTGTCCTAAAAAGTTTTTGAGTATGGATTGACCAGCTAGTTAGCTAGTCGTAACCCAGGTCTCGTTGACCAGTAAATTGCCCTCTCCTTCTTTGACCATTCCTCCGTCAAGTCTTTGGAAGAGGCCCAGCTCAAGAGGTTGCGGAACCGGCCCTAGCCCGTGGTTGGATGGCTGCTTGACTATCTTAAAAGGTATTTATGGTGGTTCCTTTTATCCCCTTTTCAAGGATATGTCTGGAGCAGGACTCAATGGCGTGGGTCTCAAATTGAATAACACTGGGCCAGGCGCCCATTGCAATCGAGATCTTGGTGCAGACCACAGCAGACTCATCCCATTACAAGGGATACCATCATCCCATTCCCTACGGTCTGGAATTATAATTATATGACTAAATCAGAAACATATTATATGTACATACGTAGTATGTACGTCTGCATGCTTATTAAATTAACGACACCCCGTGATTTTAGCTGTTCGTTCTTTTCTCCTTACTTATTTTCATCTGTTTTTACACAGCTATCAAGGACGCCGTACAAACGCGTCGATCTCGGAAACTATGAGAGCTATAGACTTTACAGTAGGAATATAGTAGGAATATAGTCCATGGCACACGGCTTACACAACTTCAAATTATTTAATAATAAACACTACCACTTAAAGAATGTACTGCAAATTTGAAAAGCCAATTGGCAACAAGCGCAAGTACCTATTGTATGCATGAGCACGCATCATACATAAAATTTGGAAACTTTAAAAGCTAAAGACCTACTCTTTTCGACTACAGATGCTAGGTTCTCCTAGTTGGACACTCCCGAGTTGGGAGTCCCGACTAGGGCTATCTTACTTGCCTCTTCTGTACGTTGCTGTTCTGTAGGTCATGGAGCAAATCCACACGGCTCCAGAATATTTTATTGGCGTTTTTTATTAAGGTTCAGGGTATCTTCTAGCCGAGTTCTTTCGACTAGAGAAATCTACCTTGTTTTTTAATGGCAGAAATCCTTGGCCTGCCACTGACTCTTTATTGGCCGCATTATATTTGCTTTATATTTTTATCAAATAAAGAATCAAAGCACGTAAACTGCAAGACCTCAAGGGAGACATTTGTCTGCTTTCGATTTGTTTTCTCTAAGTGGGAGAACACACCCCAAAATATAAGTAAATGGCATTTTTTATTTGCGATACGATTTCAATAGTTGAGAGTTTTATATGTACATGTGTATTGTGGTAATGAGTTGTGTTTGTAATAGTCAACGCACATGATTAGATTTTGGGGATACGGATATTTGGCTGTTTTCCATTCCCTTAGGTGGAGTTGAAGGCCGAGTAGATCTTTGAATAGAGTCTGCGAATGCCATTTAGCACTATATCTGAAATAAAAAAAAAAGTCGTTTGAGTTCCTTTGATCATTTTCAATTCAGCTCACTATAGTATTTTTATAGGCAGTTTGAAAAGGCAGCCCGCAGATGAGCTCCTAGATTCATATATTCATTCATAAAAACAAGAAGCATTTAACACATTCCAAATTTGGTAAATTCAGATCATACGAATTTCGATATGATTAAAGCAGTCGGTAGCACGCGACTAGGACATTCCCATTTAACCCCCTTTGCAATCTTACATACAAGTACATACTGAACATTATGCATACACTCACAAAAACGCACGCTGCAAGCTGCGCACATTACACAGCAGCAGCGCTTGGCCCCACTATGAAAAATAAATTCTTGAATAACTTCTAAATTAAGATTATGATCGTTATAAAATGTTCAGAGCTTAACAAGCTGCGTACAAACCAAAGCGCAAGTCTGTAGTGCTAGAATTGTGTTTTGTTGATATGAATATCCTTTATAAGAACATTTTAAACCCAATTTAGTGGCTCTAGCTCTTATAGTTTCTGAGACATGCTCAAAAACCGGGTCAAAAAACGATTAATACTATGCTTTACAGGAATTTAAAAGGACCAAGTTCAGCGCTCAAACTTACGTAGTGGCTGAGATCGACGGAAAGACAGACGGACAGAGCCTGTTACATACATTTGCACAAAACCATTGTACCCTTTTTACCCATTTCCAATGTGTTCAGGGTATAAATAGAGGCAAGAATTAAAATAAATCAGAAAACTGTCAGAAAAAATTTGATGAACCTAGCTTTAAAACTGAGGGAGATTTGTACACAGTGGGAATAGGTAGATAACTGCAGTCATCATGATGACCTATTAAAATATAGCCATGAATATTGCAGTTGCTATGTAACATCAATACAGCAGTAAATGTTATATCCTTTTCCTAATGTAGCAGTTAAACGGATCTGCGCCTGGTATATGAGAACCTACATTTTAAACTTAAACTGTCCTCAACTCTAATACGTGGAGCTGCTAAGTCGACACGCTCATCATGTCAACAGATAGACGGACATAAGACTGTTGTATATTAATTTTAGAACAAATTTATTCAATCTGTGCAGGCCCGCCCCCTTATGTGAAAACACCCACATTCAATTATATTATGCGTGTGAATGGCATAATTGAAAAGAAGATTGTCCCTAGAGACAATTCGTTAAAGATAATATGGTTACAAAAAGTTACAAAGTACAGATTGTTAAGCTTAATGCCACTGTATTCCTTACGGGAAGCGAAACAAATGATTACGAGACTTCTTAACTTGCGAAGGGAGCAAGCCACCAGAGGGTTGAACGAATTGCAAACCAGTGACGTAAATAATGACAAAATTATGTTAGTATTTGGAAAAACAGCAGATTGTTAACAATCTGGCAGATGTACTTAGCTAGTCAGTAAAAATAAATCGGGGATGTTTCCCAAGGTTAGGAAATATAATATGAAACGGGGTTGTTTCAGCTATCGAAATTTTTGTATAATTTAATGCAAGACACTATTTGTTTTACAAATATTGTTAATTATACGACAGCATCTCTGAAGAAGAAACAATCGGCATCTTCGGAATAGTGAATTTTGAATACCCTTGCAGTTTACACATGTTTTGGCAAACGTAAAATTGTGTTCGATTTGTTTTCTCATACTCACCTAACCGTTGTGTAAGAGTTGATCAAAATAGTTTTTAATACCTTATTAACAAAGAAAAACAAGTCAGAACGTTGCATTCGGGTGTAACCGACTGCTCAATAGTCGTTCACCTTTTTTCGCCTTGTAATAACAGCTTAAAACAGACGATATTTAGAGGAGGTCATCAGAAAACTTCTTAGCAAAACCGGTTTCTCAGTTCTAAACTTGTGGTAGTTAAGGATTTTCGCGGCTTACCAGCCCAGGATAGGTCTCTAGCTCTAACACTGAGGGATATATAAATTTTCGCCTTTTGCGAGGGCGGGGGTGGGCGTGGCTCGAATTTTTGTTTTGTCTGTTTTTTACAGATTTTTAGAGGGGATGACTAGTAATCTAACTTCCAAATTGGGGACTCTAGCTCTAAAACTGTGGGAAATATAGGCATTTGCGATTGTTTTGGGCGGTTAGCTGGTGGGTGTTCTAATGGGCGTGGCTGGGATGTCAAGGTCCCAATCTTTGGTGGATGTCACGAGCAATATACATTTGGAGACTAGCCTTAAAAATGTGAGAACTATTCACTTTTTATCGAGTTGCCATTTGAAGTGTATCGACCAGTTATCTCTTTGCCAGCCTTCCATTGGGCGTGGCACCAAAATCTTTACACTTTGTTTGAAGCAGATAACTACAAGTATATATCGAAAGTTTCAAGTCTCTAGCTTCAATATCGCCGAAAAAAGTTGCTTTCATCCGGATAGACGGACAGCATGACGGATATTGCACAAACCCAATATACTCTTTTCACTTCGTGAACGAGTATAAAAAATATTAAAATACAAGTGCTGACTGACGACCCAAAAGGAAGCTTCTGTCAAATATCAGCTTCCTTGCCCTTACCCTCACGACTGGGCGTTGGTCGCCGCCCATAACCAGTCAGTCAGTCACAACAAACTGTTTTATGTAAACATATAGATTTTAGTAAAGGGAACTTACGCAATGCAACACGTTTGCAATGCGAATGCAATTACCTCAAATTAATTTAAGTGCTTTGTTTATAAAAGGCGTGCTGTTCTGTCTCCACTCCAGTTGCTTACCCAGGTTTCATATTTCAGTTTGGGCAGAAGTTCTCTGGAATATCAGACGATTGGATACCCTGTAGAGTGCTTAAATTTGAGCTCAAGGACGAGTATCTGGGAGAGTATATAGAAGATCATAGTTGCAAGGCGTTTTTTTTTATAGCATATCCTATACGGAAAATAATATTAAAATAAAGCTGATTGTCCGCACGCATATACACCTGGGAGCAGAAAAGAGTATAAAATGTATTAAAAAAAATACAATTTTCATAGACCCCATTTTATGGGGTCGAAGATCCTCCTTTTGCCTGTTACATTAATTTGCGCAACCATCAACAAGCTTTAATGGGTATAGGGCAAACACAAATGTAGAATGAACTTGACTAAATAAAAACACGTATATACAGACATATACGCACACATAGAAATGAATGCGATGGGCTATTGAAATTGAAAACGATTACAGTTTGGGCATAGAGTCCCAAAGGTGGTTGAAATTTGAAAGCATATGTCCTTTGACGAACACGGGGCACAGAGGCAGATAAAGACTAAAATACCCACTGATGAGTTGGCAATAATTCGGTTGAGTGGTTACTGTCAACAGGCAAATAATAGTAGGTGTTCCATTTGAGGGCGGGTAATCATTATTACACTGATGCCGCTGATGGTCTTTTGTTTACACGTAAAACATCATGCATATTTAATTGGGTTAAATTGCTGGACGATTAACATTTGAAAATGAAATGCGCGGATAATTGAGTTTACTTTGCCTAATTAAAAGTGATTTTCTACAGGTAAGTACTCGTAGCCATAGAAAAGCTCCATTTAACAGATTACACAATTTACTTGAAGTATATTCAATTATCAATTATATTACAAGCCTTTAAAAAAGCTGATAATGTTGATAGCTTATTGAATCTCATCCCATTACAGTCTTTAGTAATGAAGTTCTGGCACTCAGTATATATTTATATTTATATATTATTATATTTATATTTATTTTTATTCTGACTGACTTACTGCCAGCATTGCGGTAAGAAGCTGAAATTATCGCTGTGGAGCACACTAAGAAACGACTTTGAAAATACATATCCACTTGCAAATAACCCTTAAATCTTTTTTAAACTTTAGCAAAGTCGTCTTTCATAGTTAAAAAAAAAAACCCCCACTTCCATGGTGTATTAACGATTAACGAATTTGGAAAAAACACAGTCAAAAACTCATTTTACAAATTTTTATTTTCAATATCAGGGTTAATTTTAGTTTTCCCACGGGTGGGAAATGGGCGAAAGCACTTGACTAACTGCATCGCACAGCCCAAACTTCAATAAGTAGCCAACATTTTAATGTAGATTAGCTGCGAGCCCATAGTTCGACTTACGGCTTAAACCAATACCTAGGGTCAACAGCTTAAGCCGATGCCTTCTGGTTTTCCACATTAATGAACCCAGGTTTTAGTTTGGACCTTGGTTAGTAATATATGTAATATATATAATTTAAAAACAAGTAACCGACTGCGCATGGTCTTAATAATTATTGCTATTTTTTAAAAATGTAGATTTTTGGAATTTGTGCGATAGGAAATATGTCGGCACTATATTTAGAGGAGATCATCAGAAAACTGCTTACCAAAGATATATAGATTTGATCGATTTTGTGCGATCTTTAGAGGTGGTCAATAGTAATCTGCCTGAACAAAAAGTATGTGTCTAGCTTCAAAACTGAGGGATATTATCGATTTTATCGAAATGCCACGTCCCCAGTTAGCGTGGGCGGTAACGATCTTTAATGGGGGTAACCAGTAATTAACCATCCAAATTTGGTGACTCTAACTCTAAAACCGTGGAACATATAGGCTTTTGCGATTCCTGCGGTTAGCGGGCGTGGCCGCGATATCAAGATCTTCATTTTTGGGGGAGGTCACCCGTTACAAGTAAATTTCGAGATATATCTAAAAACATTGAACACTAGTTATCTTCGAGTGCCGAAATTTAAAATCCGTTGTAGACATATGCCACTGGACGTTTTTCTGCTGATCGATTTTAGTGCTGTATTTATCTATGAAAAACCGCTATATATGCAATGCTTTTAATGACGTTTTCTTTTAACAAAGCATTTTCTTTATATATGCTATATTTTTATGTGATTAGCTGTTCATTAGTACCGTCAAAAATAACATAAACAAATTCTATAATTTTTTAAGTATAACAACAAATTTGTTTTTGAGTTTCACCTAGAAAATGGGTAAGTAGGCTACTTTTGTTGTATGGAAAAATATTTACTAAGAAACATGTATTCATTACTTATAAACATTTGGCAGCCTGCGGAGCATTGAACCTGCCAAGTTTTGTAGAGTTTATAACTCAATCTTAGCCCATTCAGCCGATATCTTGCTTTAAGTCCTACTTGTACAGGCATAAACCTTTTGCGGCAAGGATGCCACACAGACCCTCAATTGGATTTAAGTCCGGATTGAATTGGATTGTAGTCCTGGCAATACGAATCGGCGCATTATCCTGCTAAAATGTCTATTGATCACCATGGAAATGCTCAGCAAATGGAGTAAGTTCACTGTCCACCAATTCTATACATGCCTGAGAATTCATCCTTTAGCGCTAAAAGCAGCTCATATCATACGTGAACCACATCCATATTTGTGATGGCCGTCTGAATCGTACAAATTTAATTTTTTCAACTTTAATTTTGTTGCAGCTGATCATGTCTTGTTAACTGCCACATGTGCGGTTGCTGATGGTTGGTAATGGACCGTGCCGACAATTTATGCGGTAATCGTCCGGATCTTTTAAAAATTTAGAAATAATATTTCGATGTCGATTCGATCAGTTTTCACTCCGGCTAAGTGCACGCCCTTGATCCTTTCCTGTTCTTCCTCAGCCAATTCAGTACCATGAGGCATTTTCAACTACAAATTACATTTTATTATATTTTGGTTGGTTTTATTTCTTCTTTTACGTATTCAGTGAGTGCTTAAGCACTTCATCAAATTGTTTTTTCACTTTTACTGATAGGGTGCTGGCACTGCGACTCTCAAAACATAAATAAAGCACATTGCACATACATATAAAAGTTTTCTATGTAGAGAGCGAGTTATATAGATCTGTAAACTAAGCTACCGGAACCACAAATAGTTTTCAAGGAAGACTGGAATTCGTAGGAAGTGAGCACAACCAGAAAAGATAAGAAGTGCATATTCAAAACAAAGAAACAGTTGTTTCTTTTTAAGAAATACTAAAAATAATTGTAATAATGTATAATAAAAAAAAACTTAGCATGCATTTAATGGGTTTGGTCAAATAACCTCAAAATTTAAACAAGTTTTTAATTTTTCGATCGATCATTCCTATTGTTGAGGACTATGAGATATAGTATTTTAGTAGAAAGAAGGCACATTTGCAAAGAATCAGGGGCGAACCGACAGATAGACAGACAAACGAACACGACTGTACTGACTTGGTTGTTGATACTGATATGAATACATTATAAGACCCTGTAAAAGTTATTACCGTCTGACTATTAATGAATAATTACTATAAATAAAGAACTAAGAAACTGGTTTCTAAGAAAACTGTTTTTTCCGACTAACTGATTGAAAACCAACGCACCAGCTTTACCTTATATGATTTAAGTGCATATTAATACGGGCTCTTGAAGAATTCCACACGGAAGTCTGAAAAATTTGGTTTTGTATGTATATCATCCGATCAGCTTCAATATAATTTTCAAAGATCTTTGTAAACATTTATTTTGGACGTGTTGCATACATTCTAAAATCCACCATTCTATGTGGAAAATGGCGGTCAAAAGTTGTATTTATGAATGTTTAATTGTGGTAAAAAAATTAAAATAAATATGTGTGTCACTGAAAAACACTTAGCCGAACAACGCCGGACAATACCTGTTAGTCTTATATATAACTACAAGTATTGTAAGTATAATGCTGGGGTCAGATATTCCTTGGACAATGCATCAATGTTAGATTGTAGAATTATACAAGTTGATCACCTTGAATTAATTTAAATTTTAATGACAGATGCTATCAAACAGTTGATTTGCAAATGTTTCAATTATTACCATTGTAATTATTTTATGAATTCACATTTTCAAACATATTTATTAAGCTTGTTTTTCAAAAAGCGTTGCGACAAGTTCAAGAAATCTCGCGACCCGAAACAACCATGAAGACTGAATATGAAAAGCGACTCCGTTCGTCTGACTTCTGCTAAAGTCATCAGGCCAAATACTCAAAGGCGAGTGTCCAATAAATAGGCAGCAGACAGGAAAATCAACCAATAAGGGCTCAGGGATCAAATGTTTACAAGCAATGTACAGGACAGCTCTGTATATCCGGGACGTTGTTCGCCAATTAGGGAAAGATTCACCGGATGGGCGTGTTCAAATTCGATACGCATGCGCATCGTTCGTAAGACAACCCTTAAAAAATGTACAACGCATTCAGTCAAAAACTCACCCCCAACCCACGCATCATGCCCATAATTTGCACATAACACGTATTTTGTATTTTGAATTCAACGAACTGTGAATATTGCTTTTAATTTAATTAACTTGTCCAACAAAATTGTGGCATGTAAATTAAATTAAGCTATTGGACAAAGGACACGGAACAAGTGACACGGGACATGGCCCGGCGTGTAAATACATATACTCGTGTGTATTTTGGACACGTAATATGATTTTAATCATTATTGTATTTGCATGATATGCAGTACTTAATATATGCAACTTAATGTACATAATATTCGATCGTTTTATGTAATTATGTCAACCAAATTTCCCTTTTCATTTATTGCAAAGAATTCTGATACGATATACTTTTATTAAGATTTTTATGGGTGGCTTATACTATTGCATAAGCTGCATAATTGGCAATCCCACACAAGTTAATACCCTTACGCATTCTCATAAAGCCAGATTCACCCCACAATTCGCCCCACCAGTTCTTAAGAATCCAGAAATCTTTGTCGAACCCAATTAGCAGCATTGCATGGTTTACAGAAGTTGAGCTGCAGGCGGGGTCGTCATAAATGCCGTCACTGTAAAATAATAAAAAAGCAATAAGCAAAATCAAGAAGAAAATCATAGCACAACATGTAGCAGTAAGCGATTCTGAAATAATTTACATTTCTGAAGCTGATGGCGCCGTTGGGGGCTTTTAGAAATTCGTTCAGGCATACAAAAATTTGTGTTTCGAATACGCGTCGAATGGTACCTCATTCATTCAAATCCGAAAACTCGTTCTGATTGGCAGAGTGATTGGTGATAAAGCCGTAAGACTAGAAAGCCTAAGCCGATTGAAAATGGTTTCGTGCAAATCAGGCTGAAGGAAGCATCTCAGACGTCATAAAGTATATATATTCTTGACCGTCTGTCCGTCTGTAGGAACGCACGGATCTCGGAAACTATAAATGCTAGAGACGTCAACTTTTTGAATATAGATCAAAGTTTATTTCAAATGATCAATTTGTTTCAAATGACCGATAGCCTACACTGTTTTCCTAAAATCGATACAAATTTTACAACATCGTCAAATTTGCTAAGCTTTGTATATTATGAGAGCTAGAGTCATCAAATTGGGTTGACATGAATATTTATATAATATTTCGAAATGAATTGAAAATCGTGTTAATCAATGCGTGAAAAAAGATTACCGAGTGAAAATTTAAAAAAAAAAATCGGTGTTGTTAACATCGATACATCATCGATCACTAATATTATATACTATAGCACTGAGAAAATCTGTTGTAAAGGTTTATTCAAGTTTGCTTAAGAAATAAATAAGTTATAAAAGAAAATGTGTGGTTCATCAAGTTTGGAAAATACACTCATAGTGCGGATAAGGGATAGAAAATGTATTTAAAATTTAATCTCACCGAAAATAAATCATTTTTATACTCGTTCATGAAGTGAGAAGAAACCCAATATTGTGCAATGGTCGTTTTGCTGTCCGTATGAAATGTATATATCTTATATATATCCATATCTCCTCCAAATATCGAGCAGCAACATTTTGGCCACGCTAGCTCCCGCCCTAACAAATAACAAAAATCGATTTTCCAAAATACCAATAATAATTAAAACCGTTTTCGTCTGTTTTAAGCTGTTATTATACTGTTACGCTGACCGACTGCACCGTTCTTACCTGTCTTTATTTTTGGGAATTTGATATGTCAAAATATCTCGGAACAGTAATAATATTCAGAAATAGCATTACCTATACAACTGAAACGTCTTGGGAGTCGCGTTGATGGAGACTGCAACGGGGCCAATATGCGCCACAGCTGCTTGAATAGCGTTTTCATCATTCGCCGGTAAAATTGCCCATGAGGTAACATTGACGACAGCCAGTTCGCTAACAAATTGGCATTCACCTTTCTAGAAGAAAGTATATTTTGTTAATTGTTTTGTATGCTTATACTTTAAACTATATACATATGAATATATATAAATTATGAGGGAAAACTCAGCGTGGTGTAGACTTTGTGCTTTACTGCAATCCCAGCTATCTTATCTGCAAACGTTTTGCGAAATAGCAGTTTTTCAAGCGTAGCCGCTGAGTAAAGTACGCAGCTTACGACGTGTGTTTGTGTGCGTGTGTGTGATTTTGTGTATGAATGAATGAATGTAAGGGGGCTGAAATTTGTGCAACGACAGCTCGCAGCTGGGCTCAGTGTATCTCCTAGTCGGGTGATCCTGACTGGAGCACTTTTGCTTTAGATGTGATTATTAAATTCGAGTGAGCGATGGAAACAAAAATAGCCGTATTACAAATTACTGATTGTTTTTGGGAGTTACGCATTCGCCTTTGGGCCAGCAACGGCCGGTCCTACCTGCTATAAGTCAACAAATTGTACTACCTTTGACGCGTATTTGTAGTCAAGCGATCTCATCAGACCACCGGTGGCTTGCAGATATCGGAGCGTGTTTCGCAATGAGCCGCCCGTACATCCCTGATTGCCATGCGAAATGCTGCAATCCACAATTTGTTGTTCACTTAAGGCCAAGATCTTGCCGGTGCGCTTGAACACTTGTCCTTCTATACTTTGAGCTATGCTAAAGGCATAGCATGAACCGCAGCTTTGTTGATTATACGATGGTGTAATAAACCCTTTTTTACGCCAGTCAAAACTTTCAGGAACATTATTCATCACCGTAGATCCAACCATATCAGCAATATTATCTGAAGTAGAAATCGCTGGACTCCGGAGTAAACGTAAATAGCCTTTGAGGTATGAATCAGTGCTCTGTAAAAAACAGTAGAAGTACTAGAATTAGCATTTACTATAAGTAACAAGAAACAAGTTGGCAGTGCCTGACTGAGAGATACCCTGCACCCAGCTGCGAGCCGGGTTACATTCATTCATTCATACACAAAATAATACACACCAACACACGCCGCAAGCTGCGCATTTTCCTCAGCGGCTGCGTTTGGTCCCCACTATGAAAACTAAATTCTTGAATACCTTTTAAACTAAAGTTTCGGCACTTAACAAAAGGATTCAAATCTATATACAAACCGATGCGATTTTCGATTTTCCGATTTTATGGAAACGGGGTTTTTGACGATTTCAAACAAACTTGATTCGAACGTGCCATGGACGATAGGTACATAAAATATAATGAATTAACACAGCTCTTAAAAATGATCCCCACGGTTAAAAAAGGTGTGTATTAAAAAGGTTAGGTTTGAAAAAAAAGCACTTAGGCCGGGCCAAGCCAGCTAGTTAGCATATATGATGGTGTGGGAATAAATACCATATCAGCCAATGTGTTTGTAGACAATCTAAAGGTTCTTTTTCCAGTTTCGTAATATTTATTGTGTTCACTGACAATTTTGTGATTTTCCTCGTAAGCTTCAAAGCTGCGAATTTCATCATAGAGACGTATATAGCTTTTGTTGTTTATTTTCTGAAATTACATGTTTATTGAATTCAATAATTATCAATAATGTTTCTATCTAGACATTCTATCTATCCAGACATTTTCTTTTTAATCATACCTTAAAATTCTCAAATTCCTCATTGTACATTCGGCTTGATTCATTTTGCTGGCATATAATCAAATTTCCATTTAGGCAGCTATATAAGTAGTATAATATAACAACGATCCGCATTGCTGCAATTAATGAAATGACATATACATAAATATAATAAGCTCATTTGCCATTCGCTCTACATATTGTGCAAAAGCAAGTCAGCAATTCATTTGTCTACCCTTGCAGAGGGTATTGTCATTTTATTACGATTTGTGTAGCGGATTGAGGAAAGATTTCCAACCTATAAAGTATATTTTTTGTATTGTTCAACACTAGATGTTGGTCTAAATACTTACAAAGGACAATCCTCGCCTCCAGTTGAGTCACAAAAAAACTCCGTCATGTGTCTACAACAACATCATTTTATAATCCTTTGGCATATTTCTGTTAGAGTATTTAATCTTCGACACACAGAAGAAATTAGGTATTTTTGCACCCTGTACCCATTGAAATACGTGGAGTATAATGGTTTTGTGCAAATGTTTGTCACCGACAGATGACCAGCAGATATATTCTTGATCAGAATCAACAGCCTAGTTGTATCCAGTCATGTTTCTGCGACTTTTTGGCTTTTTTGACCATCTTGTTAAAATATTTAAATATGAATTTAATATTAATATTATATATTTAAAATAAATATATTCACGTGACAGCTGAAAACAAGAAAGATGGCTCTAGTCGGGAGGACCTGACTATCGGATACCCTGAACATAGCAGCGATCTGTCGTTACATACATTGAAACCTCATTGCATTCACACACATATACACAAAATCACACATACACATACAAACACACGCCGCATGCTGCGCACTTTACTTAGCGGTTGCGATTGGAACATTTAATTAACTCCATTCTACACAGTCGCAAGCAGCACCAAAAAAAAAATCGAAAAAAGTCTCCTTTTAATAAGCTAGACTTTTATCGATTTTACGAAATCATTTAAAACAACCTCTGCGCGTGCCATTTACGAGTCTTGAAACTTCAACGGACTACTAGCTCTTATAGTTTCCGAGATCGGACGGACGGACGGACGAACATAATGGGGTCGGAGATGCCTCCTTCTGTCTGTTACATACATCTGCACAAAATCATTATACTCTTTTTACCCATTGTCAATGGGTTCAGGGTATAATAAACTATTTAAAAAGTCACAAATTCTAATTTCTTCGGCTTAGCATCTGAAGTTCATACATATGTTTGTATGTATGCATGAGTCCATAAGCAAAAAGTCTTAGGTGCAAGTGAAAATTGAATTATAGTCGTGCGTCAGTCGCGAGCCGACAGAATTACGGCAGGTCTGCGACTTGCTTTTTTTAAATTACCTGCACCTGCAGATAGGTAGCATGGCCATTGTCCACATCCTAGTATAATTCAGCAGTCATCGATAATTATCGGCTTTTTGGGACGGCTTTTTAGCATATCTCAGAAGCTGTAAGAGCTAGAGCCTTAATTTTGGTTTGACCCTCCCACACCCCCATATATGAAGCAAATGCAATTCAAGTACTACATCTTGCGCTTTGGCTTGTATGAGCTTGCTGTTTTTAAGTCCTGAAAATCTCATACCGAGCACACACTTAGTTTAAAAGTTATTCAAGAATTTAGTTTCAATAGCGAGGGCCAAAAGCAGCCGGTAAGTAAAGTGCCCAGCTTGCGGTGTGCGTTTGTGTGTGTGATTTTATGTATGTGTGTATGCATGCAAGGAAGTTGAAATAAATGAAACGATAGTTGGCAGCCAGTCAGGGTAGTTCCTAGTCGGGAAGTCCCGACTAAAGAAATCTTTCTTGTTGCAATGTAATCTTTATCATTTTTACAGGGATCATATATCGTACTTATGAATGTATGTATGAACATATTTTTCAAATTTGAAGTTTTTCGCTCTCATGATCTGTGACATGATACGTTCATATAGATAGACGGACAGCCAAACGGATGATGTTGACCAAAAATTAACCCTATAGAGTCGAAGATGTTTTTTTTTTTGCTGGCTGCAAATGTATGTGTACAAAACATAATACGATTTTTTCCCATTTTAAATGGGTACAGGCTTGCCATTAACTTGTACGGAAAACCGCGAATAGGATATTGTGATTTGTACCTTATTTTGATACTTATCAATCCTTGTTAATGAAGGCGACTTTTGGGGTGGCTCTTTTGGTAATGCAGGTATGCTTGAAAGTTGTACTCAATAGTAATATTGTTAATTGGTTATTAAATTTAATTTGGGTCGTGTGTTGAGCATTAACTCTGTAGCCAGTATTGAAACATTGTAAAACACCAATTGTGAAGTGATTTTCTACAAATATTGTAGTTAATTCCATATTCCACCCTTCCACTGAGCATGCAATTTATAGATATGTCGAACTGACTACTTCCGGTAGGGGGAGTAATGGGGCTAAAGGGGCGTAAAACATGGCTATCCACGCCAATTTGGGTAGGTATCGACAATTTGACCGACGTTGCCCAGCTCAAATTAATGGATTTCAACAAGCAAGTGACACCAAGTGAAACTGTTTGTGTAATTCGTTCCAGCTTCAGAGAGGAGAAAACCTTTAAGAACGTTGAAGTCGGGCGTAACCGACTGCGCAATACTCGTTCAGGGTCTTAATTCTTATTGTTATTTTTGGAAAAATGTAATTTGTGGGGGAGAAAGTGGGCGTAGCCGAAATTTTTGGGCTCTATATTTAGAAGAGGTCATCAGAAAACTGCTTACTAAATTTGGATTATATCCGCTTCAAATCTGCAATACTAACGAAAAGTTAGCTTAGTTTACCAAGTAGACTTCTTACATTTTGGTTGTGTATAATGTAAGAAGTTTTAAGTTTTTTGAAACGCTGGCCAAAGACGTTGACGCAACAACTTGAGGCGTTTAAGCAGGACGCCTAGATCGAGGCGTAGGCGATTTGAAAATGAACTCGTGCAAAAAAGTATGCAAAGGCCAAAATGAAGGTTGTAAGACGCTATCCGTGAGGCGTTGGGCCAACGAAATTTGATATGAAGCAATCTCGCGCTTATGCTTAAAAGAACATTAATTTGTATCAGAGCTATTGTTGATAACGGCAGTATGAGCTATCTTAGCAACATTTGCAGTCTTAGCAATAACAGCATAAGTTTCAGCAACATTAAGAGCAGCAGCAACATTGGAGTCGGGAGCATTTGCAACATTGCCAGCATCGTTAGCGTAGGTTGCGGCAACATTATCGACATCAGCCGCATTGGTTCCGACAACATTAAATGCATCTACAACATTGCTGACAGCAGCATCGATAACAGCAACAATGTTACCGGATTTAAGTACATTAATAGCAACATTGGATACGGCAGTTGCTGAACTCTCATATGTTGGCTTGGTAGACATATCATTTTGATTTTCTGGAAGAGACAACTGATAATTAGATATATAAAGATTGCTTTTCTTTCTTTTGGAAGAATGACTTATCACTTTAAGGTTTTTAACATGTGACTCCATATCCAGAAACTCCATATCCATTAAGTTGATGGAGACCAGAATTTACTAAGTCAAACTTCAGCTGCGATTGCCTCATATTGCATCCCAATACAACCAGCCACTGTTGGATTTTATCAGAGCAGTCATACGGCCACCAATATGCCCAAATTCGGTGCAAGAAGAATGAGCGGCATTATCACAAAGCCAGCAATACACCGCAGATTTACGAGCACATAATAAACTAAATTAGATGGCTCTAGTCGGGAGTGCCCGACTAGGAGATACCCTGAACCCAGCGGCGAGCTGTCGTTAGAGAGAGAGAGAGAGAGAGAAAAAGATGGGGAGAGAGGGAGGGAGAGATGGAAAGAGAAAGATGGAGAGAGAAAAAGAGAAGGAGAGAGAGAGAGATGTGGAGAGAAAAGATAGGGAGAGAGATGGGGAGAGAGAGAGAGAGAGATGGGAAGAGAGAGATATGGGGAAAAAGAGAGAGATGGGGAGCGAGAAAAAGAGATGGGGAGAGAGAGAGGGAGAGCGAGAGAGAGATGGAAAGAGAGAGAGAGAGGGAGAGAGAGAGAATGAGGCAGAAAGAGAGAGAGAGAGAGGGAGAGATGGAGACAGAAAGAGAGAGAGAGAAAGGGAGAGAGGGAGAGAGAGAGAGAGAGAGGAAGAGATGGAGAGAGAGAGAGAGACATGGAAAGAGAGAGAGAAAGGGACAGAGATGGAGAGAGAATGAGAGAGGGAGGAGAGAGATGGGGTGAGGGCGATATGGGGAGAGGGAGAGAGATGGGGAGAGAGAAAAAGATGGGGAGAGAGAGGTACAGAGAGGGAGAGATAGAGGGAGAGAGAGAGAGAGAGTGGAAAATGCGGCCAATAAAAACCAATGCAAAAAAAAAATTGAGAAATAATGCACTATATAACACTTTAAACACTTAACTGAAAATAAAACAAAGACATGGAAACCTTATCTGAGCTCTTGAAAATCGAATAGAAGGGCGCTTTTGCATTTGACCAGTAAATTTTCAATCGGCTCAGAAACAAAAGCTTATAAGATACAATTTGCAGATTTCTGGAGAGGGGGAGAGAGTGAGTGGAGAGAAAGAGAGAGAGAGGAGAGAGAGAGAGGGAGGGAGAGAGTGGGGGAGGGAGAGAGTGGGAGAGAGAGAGAGAGTGAGAGGTAGAAAGAGAGAGAGGGAGAGAGAAAGAGTGACAGATGGAGGGATAGAGAGAGAGATATGGAGAGAGAGAGAGATGGAGAGATAGAAGGAGAGAGAGAGAGAGAGAGATGGAGAGATAGAGGGGAGAGAGAGAGAGAGTGGAAAATGCGGCCAATAAAAGCCAATGCAAAAAAAATTATAGAGAAATAATGCACTATATAACACTTTAAACACTTAACTGAAAATAAAACAAAGGCATGGAAACCTTACCTGAACTCTTGAAATTCGAATAGAAGGGCGTTGTTGCAATTAACAAGACTCTGAAAAAACAAGTAAGACGGCTCTAGTCGAGAGTGCCCGACTAGAACCGTGCAGCGATCTGTCGTTACATACAATTCAACCCCCTTGCCTCCTTATCTACATACACAAAATCACACACACACACAAACTGACTGAACAAATAAGACATACATTTAAACCTCTTTCCATATATACACACCAACGAACGCAGAAAACAATTTAAAAAAAAATATAGGTTGTAGACTCTTATCGATTGTAGGAAAACGGGCTATCGATCATTTGAAATAAACTTTATCTGCGCGTGCCATGGACGAGTCTCTAGCCGAAAAGTCTCTAGCTCTTATAGTTTCCGAGATCGACGCGTTCATACAGACGGACGGACGGACAGACAGACGGACATGGCTAGCTCGACTCGGCTGTTGATCCTGATCAAGAATATATATACTTTATGGGGTCGGAGATGCCTCCTTCTGCCTGTTACATACATTTGCACAATACGCTTTTTACCCATTTTCAATTAATTCTTGCATGGCTTCTGTCCTTTTTCTTGACTGTCAATTTTGAAGCTTTAAGTTTTTTAAAATATGCGCATAATGGGTTTTTGTTAAATTTTTTTAGTGGAAGAAGATTCTCAATTAGAGATTTATTTTTGTTATCACATTGTAAGAGCCAAATTATACCAAATTGATTATCTAAGCTAAAGTTTTTACCAAGTGTGGAATCACTTCAGAAACAAATTTTCCTCGGGTTTGCGACAATATTACATCCAGAACACTGCTTAAGATGTAAAAGTTTAAAACCAATTAAACAAAAATACATATTTACATATATGAATATTACTAAAATAAAAAAGTGTTGTCGCATCATGCAGAAACACCCACCACGCCATCTGTTGTTCAAATTATTACGAGCTCTCCCAATACCGTATTGTTTCTGTGAAATGTTAACAATTAGTGAATTGTTCCAGCTTTTGTCAGCATTTCGAAGCTAACGCATGACTACTACAAAAGGAGCTTATCTCCAAAGAAAACAACAAATATTGTCTCAGCTAAAGTTTCGTCAAGTGTGGAATCAGTTAAAAATGGCAGCTTAGTAGTTTTATCATAGGATACAACCAATTGTTTGTGTCTTTGCTATAAATGGTCGCCAAGTGTGGAATCCATGCTATTGCTGGCCAAGTGTAATAAGAATGATATTTCCAAAATAAACTATTAAAATATTTTCGCCAAGTGTAAAATGGATTTTAAAGATTTATCAGGCCTTGTGTTGTTCGCATGCCTTCAAAATAAATTTGTTTCTATTCAATTGTTTGTTTTGGTATACAATTTATTTTATCTACAGACTACATCAAGTTTGTGTAATAGTTGTTGTATTTGCTAAGTTCATTCTAAAGACCTACACACCAAGATTGTGTTTTAGCTAAGGATTTGCCAAGTGTGAAAACAGTTTTACATATAAGGTTGTGTTATAAATACTATTTTATGTCCAAGTATAGTATTATAAGCTTAAGTTCGACACGATTTAAAAGGAAGTGTCGCCACATTTTAGGAATAGCTTTCGTGGCTGCCCTATTGATAAAAGCATTTTGTATCTATGCTAAAGTTTGCCCAAGTTTATTTATGGATTGTGTCTTAGCTAAATTGTCGCCGTGGGCGGGGTACCTAGTCGCTTATTCAAATATAATGTTGAATTTACCATAGAATACGCCACTTACACTTTTCACAAAAGTATTTATTTGAAAGGTATTTTTAAGAGCTTTTATTCGTACCTTATTCATTTTTGTTCTTAAGTCAAAAGCTTCAGGTGGAAAAAAGTTTTTAAACGCACATTTTGATAATTTAAAAGAAACCGGCTCCGCTCTATTGAAGCTAGAGACTTGAAATATGAAATATATACTCGTGTATACCCGCGTCAGATAAAGTGTTAAGGGTTTGGGGTGCCCCCACTGGGAGCGTGGCACTTCGATTAAATCTATTTATCTGCCTCACTTTTAAAGCTATATCCTCTAAATCCTCTAAAGATCCCACCAACATTTTTTGGCTACGCCCACTGCCGCGCCCTATTGCACCTATTGCATACTTTGGTACTTTTTGTTTGGGTTTCATTAGAATAGTGCTGTATAACTGTTCAATTTTGTCACATGTAATATTAAGTCACATTGGGAAATTTAATAGTCAGTGTCTACTGGTGGGTAGATGGCGCTGACTTGCCAGACTTTTTCGTATTCTTCGAATTTTTATGCGGCTGTTTGTGATTGTGCACTTGTTAAATAACTTGGGTTGAGTTTTGTCACAACTTGATCAACTGGTAGTGTGTTGGTGCAGTGTAAAATGCAGTTAAAATTATTATTTTTAATTATTCAATTATCTATAAACACTCTTGGACAGATTACACTATGTAACAAAATTAAATTTTGAATTTCTGTTGTTTACCAAAGCTATTATTTTCATCTTGCATTTTTGATCATTACTCGCGAATTTTACAAACGATTTTAAAAATCTTTACGCTTCTTGAAAGCTTATAAATATATCTATTAACCAGTCATGCACACAACTTTATATTTAAATCATAAGTTTTTAACTGTATTGTTTTGAATTAAGAAAATTATAATGTTTGTGCGGTATTTTCTTAGAGCTACCAAATGTAGCTTGATGTGTGCTCGATACAGAATATTTCGGATTTTCGATATGCATATGAAGTACCACCGGCCTTTGCGCTTTAGTTTGTACACAGATTTCAATGCTCCTGTTACATCCTGAAAATTTTATAACAAGCCTATTCCTAGTTTAGAAGTTATTCAAGAATTAGCTTTCCATAGTGGGGGCCAAGCGTGCGCTTGTGTGTGTTTATGTGTACTTTTGTATATGTATTTATGAATTCAACACAACACAAATACTCATTTGAACTAATTTTGGTATCCCTAGCTCTCATAGTATAAAAAGTAAGCTTACAAGTTTTGAGGTTGTTGTAGATTTTTATCGATTTTAGGAAAACGGTAAGAGTTATCGATCATTGGAAACAAACTTGATCTGCGCTTGCCATGGACAAGTCCATATTCGAAAAGTTGAAGACTCTAGCTTTTACAGACGGACGGTTGCACGGACGGACCGATATTCGGACATGGCTAGATAGACTAGGATGTTGATCTAGATCAAGAATATATATACTTTATTCGTTTATTTGATTATTTATTATAAACAGTCAACTAAGCGAGTGTCAACGAAAATGTTTAAGGTACATCAAATATAAATATAAATATATACATATAAATATTAAAAGCTAAGAGCCTAACGAGTTACAAAAATTTCTAATAACATCACCGACACGGTGCGGGAATTTAATTTGCCAGTCGGGCCAGCATGCCCCTAATCACAGCTAAATTTTGTCCGTGACGTTATTAGCACCTACAGCTACATAGGCGTTAGTAATAGAAATATAAATTTAAATGTAAATTTAATTTAAATTACATACAAAATATTCAGGACAAGTGAAAGAAAACAGTATTTAATATTTATGGGGTCAGAGATATTCATCTGCCTGTTACATCCTTTTGCACAAAACCATTACACCCTTTTTACCCATTTTTCATCAGTTCAGGATATAAAAACCAAAAATAAAGTTTGCCCCTTCGCGGTCATAGTTCACACCTAAACTGTGTGTTAGACATAATCGACAGCACCATTTAGTTTTTGATGTAACGAAGTTCAAGTTAAGTTATCTAATAAGCTAACCTATTTAACAAGAATCAATGCAAAATTTAAATAAACACAAAGTTTTGTGACATGGATGGTTTCTTAATTAGGCCACTATGTGGCGAAAAACGCCACCTATCGATTAACTTAAGAACTATTATTATAATGCACTTAAAAACTGCTTCGCTTGGGTGGTTTTAAATTAGGATGCTATGTGGCAATATATATTGAAAATATATTGGGCGACGCCGAAAAATCTTGACATTTTATCTGTCGCGTGTATATTCAAAGATCAAAATTCCGTTCATACGAACAGACGGAACGGACGGACATTGTACAAATCTAATATACTTTTTTCACTTCTTGAGCGAATATAACAACAATTTTCTAATTTGCATAAAAGAAATCTTCATTTGCAACACTGAGATTTCATGAACACTCATACGGATTCAAAACAAATTTGAGTGTTTTTACATACAATTTTCCTATGTGAATAAAATATTGCCATCGAAAATAAGAAAACATAAATGCATTTCATTTAACTGAGAGCTTTCTACTGCATGTATTTGTACAACTGCAATAGTACTTTTTCCACCCTGAACCAGTTGAAATGGTTAAAAAGGGTCTTGTCTTGTGCACATGTATGTAAAAGGCAGATGGAGGCATCGCCGACCCCCATATTCTTGGTCAGCATCTCTCTGTTCGTCTCGTCATGAATATTTTAATATACTATTACACTTCATGAATTTATTGCAAAAAGTTTCTTAAAGATCGGTGAAAAAACATCGAATTTATTAAAGAAAATTTGCTTAAATTTTACAATTTTTGTATGCATCTGCACGCTCACATTCAAACATATGTACATTTGTGTGTGTGGACTTTTTCTTTGAATTTTGTTGTGCTGTTTGCGATTGTGCAATTAATTTAAAGGTTATGCCAGAACTTAATTTCCACAGTGTGGGCCAAGCGCAGCCGCTGAGTAAAGTGCGCAGCTTGCGCCTTGGGTATCTGCTAGTCGGGCGCTCGACTAGAGCAATCTTGTTACACATTGGAATGGGTATGAGGTATTTCAATGGCTTGTATTCGCAAGGAGATGAACAAGTGGCTAAACTCCCAGGATGAATTCGATACATATAGAACGTGCATTTCAATAGGGTTATGCATAATTCAAGGGATCCAAATGGCTTAGCTCATTTATCATCAGATGGGGTTGCTTTTGAAAAATGTTATAGATCAGTTTCAAAGTTGCGGAGTTGCTTTCAATGTTGAATGTTGAATATTGGTATAAATGGCGTTATCTTAATCCTGCGACTTTAAAGAATTCCTGTGGCAATATTTTGCCGCGATTCAAATCAGGTTAAAGGCAACTACCACGACAAATACACACACAAATTTGGCCCACAGCACACATCGTAAACACCACACTGTGTGCTAGGGTCTGGGTATTGAGATTTATCTCAAATATTCTTATCACATGTCAATTTAGTTCCACTTGATGGGCTGATGTCAAGCGCAAAGCGTAAAGCCAAGCGGGATCAGCTGTTATTTTTCACGTTGCGGTTCGTTCGACTCGAAAATTAATGATACACAAGTGAAATGTGGAAAGTGATGCTGTCAACAACACTTGTTGGATTAAAGCCATCGCCAACAATGCAACCCGAGGCATAAGCAAAATTCCTTAAACCAAAAAAACAATTAAAAGATATTCGTTGGTTTTACACTTGTTCATTGTTTGCATTAGTATTGTTGGATTTTCCGAACTATATCAGTTCAAATTCAATTTATACGATTCGGAATATAATTGACGATTGGAGATTCCAAGAATATAAAATAAAAACACAGCATTATATCATTTTGCATAAGCTTTATCTAAAACACATGCATTTCTAAAATAAAATAAAAAAATAATTTTTTAGAAATTCAAATAAACATTACACAGTAAATGTTCGATATAAGAAACTACCTAGCATTAAGAAATTGTAATTATAGAAAGGATTTTTCTGCACTTGAGTTGTTTAACGAAAAACCCATTTCAAATATAAATCATAAAGATAATATAATTATTATTGCTAAAAATTTAAGGGTTCCATTTATTTGTCCGTAAAAATGTAAATCATCAAATTGTAATTCATACATAAAAAGTAATTTAAAATAAATACGGCATATTTTGTGCAAATTTTATTTCTATTATGGTTTGAAAAATAAAATATATAGAAACATAGTAATTAGGGTATTGTGATATATATATATATACATATATATATATATATATATATATATATACAAATAAATGGAACCCTTAATTTTTTAGCAATAATAATAATATATATATATATATATATATATCTATACTTATCAGTATAAATACACTGCCTTTATAAATGACTAGCATTTCCCGGCGTGTGGTGATACGCCCCCTGTCGGCTGATATGGTGCTGATTTTTTTAATTTGGAATAGAACTCGTTGAGAGTTGTAAGGAGTCAAAAACAAAACCAAATAAACATAAAATAGATGTAAATTTTTTCTGAGTTTGTCTTTTTTTCAAGATTATTATTTTTAGTTGACTTTCCGAATTTGTAGAAAATTTTTCCAAAATATTAAAATGACGTTGCTAATATTATCTGATGTGAACATATAACATATAAAATTGGCCCCCAAGTTTTCGTAAAAAGTGAATACCGTTTTTATATAATTTCCATAAATATATTTTGAAATGATTTTGAATCCGATCGAATGGAAAACAAAAAAGTTTTGTTGTAAAAATTGTTCGCCAATTTTCCGACCTTGCAAGCGAATTTTCCAAAAATTGAACATTACGTTGTTAATATTTTATTATGAGAAGCTTTAAAAATATGTTTTTTAAGCTAATGACACAAAAAAAAAGCTTTCACCCTTACAACATCGACCACTTAATTTCCGCATTGGGAGTAAATTTTCCAAAAAAAAAATTGATATGAAGTCTTTGTTAAATTTTCAAAACAGATCTTCGAAATTGAGTTTGAACTTGCTCAAATGAAAGACAAAAAAGTGACATAGAAAGGTTTTTCACCATTTTCCGGGCTTGGGGTTCGAATTTTTATAAAACACTCACTTTTTTACTAAGACGAAACTTCTGTGAAAATTTCAGTTTTCTATCTCTTGTAGTTAAGGCCCAATCACCTTTGCCAATAACCATCGCCACTGGGGGAAAACAGATTTATATATAGATAAAGACTGTATAAATATTTGATTTTTATTTATTTATTTATATAAACTAATAAAGAGTTACTTATTCAGTTTACTTGAGATTACTTTTTGTATATCTCCTCCCATTCGCCCCATATATCAAAAATGTAACCCCAATACAAGTATTACAGACTTGCACTTTTGTTTGTACATAAATTTGAATGCTTTTATTAAGTCCTGAAAGTTTCACACCGATCATACTCTTAGTTTAGAAGCTATTCAAGAATTAATTCGATTAATTAAATAATTAATTGATTCATTTTCCATAGTGGGGGCCAAGCGCACTTGCTGAGAGTAAAATGTGCTGCAAGCTTGTGTTTGTGTGATTTTGTGTATGTGTATATGAACGTAAAGGTGTTGAAATGTACGCAGCAGTTCTAGTGGTGTCAATTGACCCTCGGCGCGTGAGAGCGGTGGCCAATTGTCCCTACTATTGGTCCTTAGTGATGCAACGCCGTGCCAGCCCAAGAACGGACACAATCAGGCACAGATTTTTTTTGTTTTTGCATTTGTATTGTTCGGTTTGTATGATCGGCTAGTTCTATCGATGCGTAGTAAAATACAATGTAGTGTCTTGCTCTTTAGGCATATGTGTCGATCTCTTTCCCCCGCTCCCGAAAGTATGCGGACATGTGTATGTATATAAGTTTACATGTTGTTGTTTTTGTGCAAGGAAAGAAGCATAAGAGAAAGAGCATAGAAGACGCGTTGCTGCGTCAAAGTTAGTCCAATTTCCAAAGTGTAAGTGAATAGGTGTGTAAAGGAAACTGCTCAGTTTGAAGCCAAGTAAACAATAAAAATAAGTCGGTACAATTAAAATGAGTGTCCATTTTTACATTTAATATTTATGTATTTATATTGTATTTTTATTGAAATATTCAGTCATCGGTAGATAAGTTGTCTAAGTGCTCAGGCATTTAGGCAACTGAGCAACGGGGATCCGGGTTCGAATCCCAGGCTAGTGTATGGATGTAGTGTTTGTCTTAGCCAAAGGCCATAGCAGCCAGTGCTATTTAAAAAATAGTTAGGTTGATAATTTATAACTATATCCTATACTTTAAAATGATAATAATAATATTTAAACAGATTTATTTTTATGTCTTTTTGTTCCAGGCAGTACATATGTTGGAATCCAAAAAATCAGAATTTAATGTATATCGAAACGCGTAATTCAAGTC
Source organism: Drosophila colorata (assembly GCA_035041545.1). NCBI lineage: Eukaryota > Metazoa > Arthropoda > Insecta > Diptera > Drosophilidae > Drosophila > Drosophila colorata. The sequence continues at coordinate 348,271 of JAWNLD010000468.1, forward strand.
AATTTGTTTTTAATAAAAAAATACATAAATAATATTAAATAAGCATTGATTTTTTAAATAGTGGGTATATAGGCAACATATTTTTTGTTTTAGTACATTACTGTCGCCTCTCCTATCCCATAGGAGTGCACCGCCGTCCCGTCGCCGGCCACTCGCCTGACGCACGCATTACAAAAGAGCCAGCGCTGGTTCCTTTTCTATTCCCCGGCGATGCAACGTCGTGCCAATTGCCACCGTCCTATGACATGTCAACGTATGGTATAGGAGAATCTATAATCGAATAGTTGATGTCTCTAGCTTTTGTAGTTTCCGAGATGGCAGCGTTTATACAGATGGACAGACGGACGAGCGGACGGACAGATAGACGAACAGCTCAGCTCATTGTCCTGATCAAGAATATATACACTTTATGGGTTCGTACATGCTTTCTTCTGTTACATACATTGCACAAATCCATTATACCCTTCTTACCCACTTTCAATGGGCTCAGTGCATAAATAGTTTAATACAATTTAATATTTATATATATTTGCTGACAACAACACACAATCACTAACTGCGCTCACAAGGTAGTTACATAGGTCTCATTTTCTCAGCCCCATACCATGAGAAATTCCAAAATATGTATTACTAGTCTGTGTGTGTTGAAGGAAACTTATACATAAAAACTTAGTATATTGAACTTCTATAATCTCAAAGTAAACAGTATCAGAACCAAATTGTAAGTGTCTAGCATAATAGAAATGGCATTGACTAGATCGACGATAATGTTATGTTTTAGTTATAATTTTATGGGAAAGGTCTGTTTCTACCTGTCATATTTATTATTTACAAGGTTTGACAGCTATTCAAGAATCAATTTTAAAAAGGTGGAGCCGGCTAAATTGGTACACCACAAATATATTGAACGTCTGGTTGTTATGTTTGCCAGGGTATTTCATCATCGGCACTCCGATAATAAGTATTTTTTCATTTCGTTTTGCCACATTCGATGACCAAATTAAAGTCCAATTTCGGACAAGGAAATCTAACATTTTAATAAAGTTAAATATTTGACGCTTCGACACGGTAATTAAACGCATTAATTCCACTCGACTTGTTAATAGTCCCAATACCAAGAGCAAATATGGATGTATTTCTATAGTTATATACAACGACATATGCCTTTAAAGGACTTTTAATCTGATAAAGACAACTTTTGGTAAGCCGTCACTGATCGACTTGTACCAAATAAAATAATATAAGCAGCAATTTATTAATTAACATTAATATTTGGCTTTATTATATTATTTATATTTTCAGTTGTACACTGACATCAGTTTTGCCACACAAGTATTCAACCAATACGCTTAGCCCCCATACGGTCCAGTCCCACTCCATAACCTGGTTAATAAGTATGAAAATGTGAAGCGGGAAATAGTGCGCCCGTTGCAGTCGCAATCTGCCAGTATGTCTGCCAATTACCAAGCGAATACCAGGAGCAAACGCGAGTGCGCACTGTCCGACGTTCTGGGGTAAGGGATAGGGCTTAGAATTCACCAAATTTACTGGGAGCAGATTTGCAATGCTGTTGTTGTTGCTGTTGCTGTTGCTGAAGTTCCCTTTTTCCTTTTCCAACCCAATGGTTAATTGTCCAGTCAACTGGCAGCTTCAAGCTATGAGTGAGAGAGAGTTGTGCTGAAGTTGAGCCATAGGTCTCTGGGTCTGGGCTCGGGGCTCAGTGATGACGG